>JADLZL010000018.1:0-30641 GCA_015844335.1 Chrysopogon serrulatus | reverse complement strand
CTTGGTCTTGATAGCATCTCTTCTCTTCCTTGCACCATAGCCCTTCTTCTTCATGAACTTGCCAAATTTGCGCACAAGAAGAGCCATTGCTTCATCATCTACTTCACTTGAGCTTGTGCTAGCTTCATCACTTGATTCTTGCTTCTTTTTGCCTCTTGATGAAGTAGCCTTGAATGCAACTACTTCTTTGTCTTTCTTCTTCTCTTTGTCTTTCTTCTCATCCTTTTGTGAGCCCCCTTCCCGTTCCACACGGTAGGTGTCATGTGTGACCACCTCACCTAGTACTTGGTTAGGGGTCTTGGTGTCTAATCCTTCTCTCACTAACATGGTGACCAAGAACTCAAATCTTGAAGGTAGACTTCTTAGGAACTTGTGAGAGAAAATCCGCATTCTCCACCTTCTCACCCAAACTCTTCAAGTCATTTACAATAACTTGCAAGCGGTGATACATCTCCTGTACACTCTCATCATCTTGCATCTTGAAACTTGAAAGCTTGTCTTTGAGGATGTAAAGCTTGGCACTCTTTTTACGGCTTGTGTGCCCTCATAGGTCTCCTCCAACCTAGTCCACACATCATGAGCCCTCTCCAAATCCTTGATTTGCTCAAACACTTTGACTCCAAGGCTTCATAGAATGTGTTGATTGCAATGTCATTGAATTGGAGCTTCTCTTCTTCTCTTGGAGTTGGGTCGGTTGGATCAATCACGGCAAAGTCTTTGTCCACAACCTCCCAAACCTTTCTATTCAATGATTTCAAGTAGGCACACATCTTCCGCTTCCAATGATCATAACCGGTACCATCAAAGTGCGGTGGCTTCCCCACATGGTTGATATGGTTGACTTGAGCCATTTTAACACCGAAGGATGTTAAGCCTTAATCAACGGTGACCACGGCTCTGATACCACTTGAAAGGTCCTAAATGGCTAGAGGGGGGGGTGAATAGCCTAATTTAAAATTTCTACAAAGCACTAAACAAACCGGTTAGTATAACAAATAGCGAAGCAAGTGTTGCGCTAGCCTAGAGGGGGTTGCAAGCCAACCTAATCAATTTTAGCAAACCTAATACACTAAGCACACTAAGAATAGAGTCCTTACCAAAACAACTAGGCTACACAACCTAATACACTACTTTGCACAAATGTAATCGCAAGGAAGGAAACCGAGCGTGCAAACCGTGCCTTCGGGAAGATGACCAATCACCGTCTTATCAATACAATGAAACCCGAAGAGATAATCCAATAGAGAAAGCCAAGTTGATCTCGAAGGATCAAGCCACACAAGAATACCGAGGGACACAAGATTTTTATCCCGAGGTTCACGTGCTTTGCCGAAGACGCTACTCCCCGTTGTGTCGACCACACACTCGGTAGTTCGGTGGCTAATTGGCGTCACAAGCCAAGCCCTCACCAGGGCGCCACAAGAACTCACACAAAGTGAGGGTAACTCAATGACACGGGATTCCACTAGGGATTCCTTTTCGCGATCTCCCCGCGGGGTGGGATCAACACCCCTCACAAATCACCTCCGGAGTGGCCAAGAACAATCTTCAACCTTGCTCAACTCCGGCTCGCTGCTCCAACCGTCTAGGTGACGGCAATCACCAAGAGTAATAAGCTCAATCGCAGCAAGATCGCTCACTAGTGCCACTAGATGCTCAATCACAAGGCAAATGCACTAGAAGCTCTCCCAATCACTCTCTAGATCAATCAAGATGAATGCAAAGTGAGGGAGGGAGTTTTCTTAGCTCTAGGGGATGTCAAGTATGTCAAAGTGCCAAGAGAGACTCCCTAGAGCCGGCCAATTCACTTATATAGGCGCCCACCAACGCACCCAACCGTTACACTCAAGCGGTGCATGCACAAGACCGACGGACGCCCGAGATGGCCTGACCGGGACGGCGTCGGTCCAGCGTCGATCGCACATAAACGCCCCGTGTACTAGCCGTTTGAATTTTACCGTTCGCGCCCTACGTCCACTGATCAACTTCGCGCGCGATCGGCATCGGCCGGACGCGTCGCTGTGTGCTAGCACCGGACGCCAGGCCGCAGGAGTCCTGTCGTTACCCGAAGAGCTCCAAAACGTGAAAATCTTGACCGGACGCGTCCGGTCCAGGGTGACCGGACGCGCCCGTCGTCCGTTCGCTGAAAACCCTTCTCGAAGCTGACGTCGGCGTCGTCGGCCAAGCCGACTTCGGCTTGGGACCGGAGGCGTCCGTCGCGCGCGGCGTCGGTCACACACTGAAAAAACAGCGGGCCGGCCCCGGAATCGGCCGGGACGCGTCCGGTCCCTACGTGAACAGCGTCCGGTCACCTCCCAGTGACTGCACCGTCCAGAAAACCTCCGAGTCCCGCCTCATGAGCTCGGCGGTAGGGTTCCACACCCAAACACCATCACCTCTTGCCCTCATGTGCCAACACCAAAGTGTCTCACCACTTGTGCACGTGTGTTAGCATTTTCAAATGAATTTTGCAAGAGTTAGCAAGCACACTAGGTCCCTAATGCATATGCAAAGTTATTGCTCACCTAGTGGCACTTAGATAATCGATATTGCGCGACATTGCCCCTCTCAATAGTACGGTTATCAATCCTAAACCCGGCCATCAACTTCTCTACTCGCCTATGGCCGGCAAAATGGAAATGCCCTAATATATACCTTTGCCTCTAGCATTCCATCTTGCTCCTCATCTCCAAGTGTGGTACTTGATCACTCGTGGTCATCTCCACCATCTTGATCACCTTTACACCACTTGGCTTGGACCTCCCCTTTCTCTAATGCTACACACTTAGCAATAGGGTTAGTCCTAGGTTTCATCAATTAGCCAAAACCAAACTAGGGCTTTCAGAGGCGGAGAATTGGCTCTCCCTCCCGAGCCTTTAGCGGGGTGAGCTCGGATGGGCCAGAGGAGGCACATTTGCTCTGGTGTGCTGGAGCCGCGGCCTAGGTAGAAGCGGTGGGAGGCCCTCTTGGGCCAAAGTTTGCGTTTGTTGGGCTTTCCTTAGGGGGCCCTTATTTTGGTCCCCGGCAGTAGCCCCCGAGCCTTCGAAGGAGTGGGTGCACTCGTTTAGAGGCCGAGGTCGCGCGTCCTCGGGCTGCTATTGACACTTCTCCCCGCGGGGTGCTTGGCACTTGTGTGTAACCAGGCCTCGAAGGAGTTTGGGGGACTCCTTCGAGGGGCTTGTACTTAGCTCGCCTGCGGTGTGGTTTTGGGGGCTTACTTGAGAGCCGTGCTCGCCGGCGGGCCTTTGGCCCGCCGAGGTGTAGCCCCGGGCCTCGGAGGGAGGAGGGCACTCGTCCGGGGCTTGTGCGTGTTTTGGCGGATAAGTGGTCCGTGCCGCCGAGCCCCAGGCCCGTCGGCTCGTCCGGGGGTTCGGCTAGGTTTCGGGGCGTTTTCCCGAATTGGTTCAAGGTTGGGGAGCCCCAGAGCCCTCGTAGTGACGGGGAACCCAATTGGTACTCAGCGTCGGTATTTTACGCACCTCGGCTTCCCTTCCTTGCAGAGGAGGAGGGTGGACTTTGTCGTGCCATCGTCGGCCAGTGTCGAACACGACTAGATCCGGTGAGGCGTTAACGGAGGATCCAAGTGAATCGCTTTGTGCCCGTTCGCTAGGGGTTGGCTGGGCCCGAGGCGCGGTTCATAAGAGCCCACGGTGTGCTGAGGCGGGGCTCGGGTCCCGTCCGTGCCGGGTCCCCGAGGGCTCGGTGCTCTCCCACGCGGATCCCCCTGCTCTGGCTGCCATGCCGGCCTCGGATGCTGCAAGGGCGGCCCCGCTGCGCGGGGGCCAGGCGGTAATATGAGGCCGTCCGTGCTGCCCCGACTCTATTGCCCCGAGGTGGTCGAACCCTTAAGTGGGCCAGCCTACGAGCCTCTGGACCGTAAATGGGCCATCGCCGGGCTCCTTTGTGGAGAAGGAACCCTTGTTTTGCCCTGTCGGGGCGCGTCTTTTTCAGCGCGCCAGCGAGATGTGGAAGCCTGTGTAGTGGCGGGCCCCACTTTCCCCGTCGTGGGCTGTTGACGTGCGCGTGTGTTAGTGGGTCCCACGGGGACGCGTGGCGGCGGCGCTGCGGTTTCAGCCAGGCCACGCGTGGTGGCAGGGCCCCGGCCGTGGCCCGGATCCTTTGCGGAGACGTACCGTGTGGCCCAGCGTGTGTGGTGCGCTAAGCCCGTGTGGGTCACGGCTGCTCGCGTCTGGGCGCCTCGTGCCGTGCGTGGTGTGTATCGATCGAGGCGCATCGGGAGGCCGATCGCAATTAATGCAAAGAGGGGGAGCGCGGGTATAAATACCCGTGCGGCGGCGTTGGCCCTCCTTCCCACGCCCTTTGTTTGCCTGCTCTTTGCCTCTTTCCGCCGTCAAGGAGAGAGAGAGCTGAGCTCATAGGAGAAGAGAGAGAGAGAGAGAGAGAGAGAGAGAGATCCCACGCCCGTCTTCCTAGCTTACCCCCCACTTCTTCCTTGATGGCGCCCAGGGCCGATGTCGTCCGGAGTGGCGAGGGGAGTCGTGCTCGTGACGGAGCCGGAGTTAGGGGCGCTGCGGCGAAAGGGGCTCTTGCGCATCTGGACCCGACATCAGGCGGCCGGAGGGATCGTGCCGCCGCCGGACCACCAGTACCAGCGTCCCTCCGTCGGGGTACGCCGTGAGCTTCAGCAGCAGCCCATGAGCGGGTTCGGGATGCCGGTGGGGCGATTCCTCCGCGCTCCTAGAGTACTATGGTCCAGAGCTCCACAATCCCCCCCAACCGCATCACCCATGCCGCGGTCTTCGTGGCGCTGTGCGAGGGCTACCTCGGCATCGACGCCCACTTGGGACTTGTGGCTCTACTTCTTCGAGGCCACCTTGTTCTTGAAATCTCCGCCCGAGGAGAAGGAGAAGGGAAGGAGAAGGAAAAAGAGAAGGGGAAGAGGTCATGGCCCGGTCCGGCCCAGCTGCATCCCCGCAGCTGCGGTCAAAGCACCGCGGGGAGTATATCCCGGCGAAGCTGGCCACCTCGAACCATGGTGGCACGGCAAGTGGTTCTACCTTCCGCAACGACTTCGACCACCTGCCCGCTTACACCGGGAAGGTGTTCGACTCAAGCCGCCGTCGTCGCGGAAGGAGCTGATCGCCGAGAGGTGACCCCGCCGAGGAAGGTATTCTCCGCCTTGGCGCGCTTGACCAAGGTGGGTGCGGGCCGCCTCGGCGGTGATCGCCGGTTTCCACAAGCGGCGCGTTGCCGCCATTGATGCATCGGCGATCTGCGCTTGTATGACATGCGTCCCGGCAACGCCTGGGAGGGTACCCGGATGGCGGCCGAGGACCTAGGGTACGCCGAGGTCCTTGAACGGACGAAGCAGGCGGCGTCAGTGGGGCACTCGTAGCTGCTCAAGATCCCGATGCGGCCGGACAAGGACTACATCAGTCTAGTAAGGCTCGCCCCTCTGCTCCGACGTGCGCTCCGTTCCTCTTCTTTTTCCCACTCTAATCCTGGTTATCGCGCTTGCAGGGGCTCGCGGAGAGGCTGAGGCCGTCGAAGCCCCCGCTCGCCGCGGAGAAGAAGGCCAACCACGACCGCGCGGAGACGCAGAGGAAGGAGAAGGAGAGCACCGCGGCGCGTAACGTCCGCAAGCAGAAGGAGAAGGATGACCTGGCTCGGCTGCGGCGGCGCCAAGAGCAGGAGAACCTCCCTCGGGAGGAGACGCCGTCGGAGACCACCGAGTATGGTGATGACGACGACGACGGCGAGGAGGAATAGGACGAGCACGAGTTGAGCCGCTGCCTAGGGTTGGATCCCCCGGAGGTGACGTCGTGCGCCCAAGCGGGCGGCAGCTCGTTGATGACGCAGGCATCTGAAAGGGCCACCGGGAGAGGCTCATCTCCTGGTGTCACCGGACTTGGGGCCATGACGCTCTCGGGGGGACGTCCCCTCGGGGAGGAGGCACGACGCCCGTGGGGAAGGAGATCGTCGAGCCCTCCCCCCGCCGAGGTCCATCCCCGCAGCGGCCCGCCGGCTAAGAGCGGGTCGGAGAGCCACGGCAGGACGCCGCCCAGGAAGGCGCGGTCGGCCGGGCGCCCGCCGACCCCTCCCTCGGGAGGGTCCCGGTCAAAAAGCCAAGATTAAATTGCGCGGGTAAGTGATGTTCGTACCTCGTTGTTGATTCCGACGTCTGCCTGCTAACTTTTACCTTGTGCCCATCCGCAGCCCGGAAGCGCTAGGCAGCGGTGGATGCGGCGCCCTCGCCCCTGGAAATAGCTAAAGCGGGGGCTGGGAGCACGAGCCTCGGTTCCGTCGTCGAGACGACGGCCGGGACCGAGGAGAGGGAGAAGACCACCCGAGGCGCCGCCAACCGTGGAGCAGTCCTCGGCGACGGAGACAGAGGTGGTGCAGCGCTGCCGTAGGAACCGAGGGCGCGACCGTGGCACCATCGGGCCGAAGGGCCGGCCCCGCCGGGCGCTACCGGCGCGGCGGGGCGCCCGCCGAGGAGGACTACGTGGTGATCTTGGCCGTGTCGGCCGGGGGGATCCCCGGTGCCCGCCGAGGAGACGATGGAGGAGCCCGCAGTGGTTGCCTCTGCCGATGTGGTCATGACCGAGGCAGAGCCAACCCCGCCCCCCCGCAAGTCATGGCCACCGAGGCGGAGTCGCCTCGGCCGGAGGGGGAGACCGAGGAGGCGCAGGAGGAGGCGCCCACCGTGGATGCCGCCCGCGGCCTCGGCCGGAGTGCCGGCGAGGCGTCCGCCGGGTACCTACCGAGGCCGGAGAGCCGGCCGCCCCAGGGCCTTGGAGAAGCGGGGGCCTTTGCGCCGGGCGACGCCCGGGGAGGTGAGGTCCTGGGTGAGCGTGGCGCAAATGCCGACCGCTATGAGAAGGCCGCCCGGACCATCGTGTTGGGGCTGTGCCAGGAACTCCCCCCGTTTCTTCGGGTAATTGGTTGCTCTGTCCTCATTCCCCTTGGGGGCCTTTTCCCAGTGTCTGACCGGAAAGAGGGTGTGTGCTCCAGAAGTTGGCGCGGGCGTCGGGCAAAGTCGGACCTTCTCCGCGCGTCGGCCGGCCTCCACGACAAGTACCTTCAGCGAGAAGGGGCTGGTTGCCTAGGCGACGGCGACTATGTCGGAGAGGGACGCCGAGCTCGAGAAGCTCCGTCTTCTCGTTTCCAGCCTGCGGTCCGAGGCCCTCGACGGGCTTGAGGATGCCTCCCTTGCCGGGGAGATCGTGGCGGGTCATGCCAAAAGCCTTGACCAGCTCCGGGTGGAGAAGGAGGCGATGGTTGCCGAGGCTTCGCCGGCGGACTCCATCAAGTCCCCGTCCGAGAAGCCGGAGGCTTCCGAGGCCGAGCACGCCGTCCCCGGCCGGGGAGTACCCAAGCCGAAGGAGGCGGTCATGCAGGGATCGCCGAGGCCACGACCCTCCGCGACCAGCTGCAGGGGGTAGGCGCTGCGATCGCCCTTCGTACCTGTGTTATGTCGTCCGAGAACCTAACCCCGGGTTGGTGCAGCCTGCCGCAGGCAGGTGACGGAGTTGGAGGAGATCCTCTCCCGCATCGCAGCCGCCTATAACTCGGCCAAGCAGGCGAGCTCGAGACCCCGACGCTGGAGGCTACGGGCGCCCGTGCCCGGCGAGAGAGCCGGGAGGACGCGCCGGCGGAAGCAACCTGGTGGCGCGGCCGGCCACGGTACCGCAATGGGTGGAGGCGTGCGTCCCGGAGGCCCTCCGAGTTGGCATATCACACACGCTTGCGCCGACCATGTCCCACTATCGGCTCGACCTCCTCGGATCGCCGAGGGACTCGTCGTGGCCGAAGAGGAGATGGGGCGAGAACGAGGTGCCGGCCCAACTCGTTGAGGAGGCCGAGGCGAGCAGGGCTCCTACCGCGTTGGCGGCCACCTTTGCGCCCGCTGCCGCCTCGCACCCCTTCGAGGAAGCCGGTGACGCCGAGGCCGCGGGACGCCGAGGTCGTGGCCGCCGGGCCGCTGGCCCCGACGCCGTGGCTCCCGGCATGTCACCAAAGCCGTGAGCCCCGGTGCCGGAACACCAAGACCGTGGAAGCTGCGGCCCGAGGCTCCGAGGTCGTGGATGTCGCCGCCCACGATGCTGGCGGCCTGGACGCCCCCCAGTAGACCCTGCAAGCTGGGCCTGAGTGCCCATAAATAGGAACTTGCGTTGGCATGTGTTTGTGGAACACTTTATGTGAATCGGCCCGTCGAGGCTTTAAGCTTTTTGTACTAGCTTTTTCGTTATCTCTCGCATTCCCTTCCGTTTGTATTCGCTACTTGGTTTTGCGAGGGTGCTTTGCAGCCGGGGGTCGCTCTTTAACCGAAGGTAAGGACTGCGCGAGTAGTTGCCTCGGCCCCGTTGCCTTTCCGTAACCGAGCGACCTCCTCGCGGCACTTGAAGTCATCCTTTTGGCTGAGGGTAGCGAGTGGAGGCACCGTAGCGCTTGGGCGTAGGTGGCCTCGCGGCTCGGCCGTCCTCGGCCTTGGGATGACCTCGGCCGTGCTTTTTTCCTAAGTATCACGAAACCTTCCGGGAACGTAGACTCTACGAAGATAGCCGGGAAAACGAAAAAGATTTTTGAGGGGTGCTTTCCAGGTGGGGGTTCCCCCCTTTCTAGCCCCCGAGGGAGGCTTGGTTTTGGTGAGCCAAAAGCAAAAAGTCTCACTGAGTCCTACCGGGGACAGAATGCTATGACTTGGGAGAAACGCCCAAGGATTTTTATTTAGCCAAAGGTACAAAGCGTATGTACAATGCTTGGAATTTCTAAGGGTAAAAGCGACGTAGGCGTTGGATGTTCCAAGCGTTGTTGAGGATTTCACCGGCCTCGTTAGCAAGCTTGTGCGTGCCCTGCTTGAGGACTTCAGCGATGATGAAGGGCCCCTCCCATGGCGTGAGCTTGTGGCGCCCTCTGTTGTCTGGCGGAGGCGGAGCACCAAATCGCCTTCCTTGAGGTCTCGGGTGCGGACCCGTCGGTCGTGGTAGCGTCGGAGGGACTGGCGGTATCTTCTTTGAGTGTAGGAGGGCGGTGTCCCTGGCTTCCTCGAGCATGTCCAAATGGATCCTCCCGAGCCGCTGGGTTGCGTGCCTCGTCGTAGGCCTTGAGCCTCGGGGACCCAAACTCTAAGTCGGTAGACGGGATGGCCTCGGCGCCGTACACCGGGAAGAAGGGCGTGAAACCCGTGGCTCTGGCGGTTGTCATCCCGAGGCTCCGGAGGACCGAGGGAGCTCCTCGAGCCATCTTTTACCGAACTTGTCGAGCTTGTTGAAGATCCGAGGCTTGAGCCCTTGCGGTATCATCCCGTTGGCCCGCTCTACCTACCCGTTCGTGCAGGGGGGCGCGACCGAGGACCGACGATGCGTATCCGGTGCTTGTCGCAGAAGTTTGAACTTCACCCCCATTAACCGGGTGCCGTGGTCGGTTATGATAGAGTTCGGGATTCCAAAGCGGTGGATGATGTCGGTGAAGAAAAAATGCCTGCTGCTCGGACCGAATGTTGGTAACGGGCGCGCCTCGATCCATTTGGAGAATTTGTCGATGGCGACGAGCAAATGAGTGAAGCCCCCTGGGCGCCTTCTTGAGGGGTCCTATTAGATCCAAACCCCACACGGCGAAAGCGTGATCGGGATGGTCCAGGCGCCCGAGCCGTGGAGGTGCGTCCCGACGAGCGTAAATATCGACATCCTTCGCAGTGCGTACTACCTCGGTGGCGTCGGCGACGACATGATTGTGATAGAACCCCCGTCGGAAGCGCTGCCCGACGCGGGAACGGGGAGGCGGCGTGGTGGCCGCGGACACCGGCGTGGATCTTTTGGACCCGGGCGAGGCCCTCCTCGGCCGTGATGCATCGCTGCGGGACCCCGAGGGCTTCGCTTGTAGAGCTCTTCCTCGATAACGACGAAGGACTTTGCTCTTCTCGCGATGCGCTGGCTTGGTTGAAGTCCTCGGGGAGGACCCCTCGGATGATCCGGTCGGTATGGCTTTCTCCATCCGGCTTGGGGTCGGCCTCCGGATCCCCCCTCCGTCGATCTCCATGACCTCGGCGTTTGATGCCGAGGGGCGCCTCGGAAGTCGGGGGGGTCTCGGATGTTGAGGGGGCCTCGGACGGGCCTCCAGCCCCCGGGGGGCCGGTGCGATCCTCCGAGGCCTCCCCCCCCCCCCTAGCGTGACGGAAGGAGCCACGAGGTCTTTGGTGAAGACGTCGGGGGAACCGGGGCTCTCCCCAGCGATCTTGGCGAGTTCATCGGCGGCCGTTGTGCCTCCCGACGATGTGGTTGAGCTCGAGACCGTCGAACTTGTCCTCCGGGCGCGCACCGCCTTGCAAAGACGCGTCCATCTTGGGGTCGTGTGGCGCTTGAGTCCTTCATGACTTGGTCGATGACGAGCTGCGAGTCCCCTGGACGTCGAGGCGCTTGACGCCAAGTTCGACGGCGATCTTGAACCCGTTGAGCGTGCCTTCGCATCGTGCCATATTGTTCGATCTTTGGGAAGTGAAGGCGGATCACGTACGCATGTGCACCCCGAGGGGAAAGACGAAGAGGAGGCCGGGCGCCGGCTCGGTCTTCATCGGGGACCCGTCGAAGTACATCGTCCAAAGATTCCGCCTGGAGTCCAGGCGGCCGTAGCTGGGTGTCGCCCACTCCAGCGTGGAAGTCGGCCAAGACTTGAGATTTGATGGCCTTCCTCGGGCGTAGGGAGAGTCTCTCCCATGAGCTCGACGGACCACTTGGCAACCCGCCCGAGACCTCCCGATTCTGAGGATCTCTCCCAACGGGGAAGGAGGAGACCACCGCCACGGGGTGGGCGTCGAAGTAGTCTTTGGAGCTTGCGCCAAAGTCGGGACCACCGCATAGAGGGATCTGCGGGTAGCGGATCTTGGTCTCGGACAACACCTCGCCGATGAAGTAGGCGGCCTGCGGACCGGTGGGTGTGGCCCTCCTCCCCGCCTCTCGACGACGATGGCCGCGGCCGACCACACAGGTGGTCGCGGCGACGTGAGAGGAGGGGGTTCACCTTCGGTGGGCGGGACGAGGATCGGGGGCACCGGTGAGGGCAGCCTTGAGCTTGTCGAGGGCCTCCTGGGCCTCGGTGGTCCAGAGAAGCGCTCGGACTTTCTTAGGAGGCGATCTGAGGGGGGCGGCCCTTCTCGCCGAAGTCGTGAGATGAAGCGATTGAGGGCCACCAGACAGCCCATGACTCGCTGTATGCCCTTCAGGTCCTTGATCGCCCCCATGCTCGTCACCGCAGTCACCTTCTCCGGGTTGGGCTCGATGCCGCGTTTGGAGACGATGAACCCGAGGAGCATGCCTCGGGGGACCCCGAAGACGCACTTCTCGGGGTTGAGCTTGACGCTTTTGGCCTTAAGACACTGGAAAGCGATCTTGAGGTCAGAGATGAGGTCGTCAGCCTTCTTAGTCTTGACCACGATGTCGTCGACGTAGGCCTCTACGGTTTCACCGATGTGGTCGCTGAAAACGCCCAGCATGCACCGTTGGTACGTGGCCCCTGCGTTCCTAAGCTCAAAGGGCATCGTCACGTAACAGTACATGCCGAACGGGGTGATGAAGGACGTCGCGAGCTGGTCGGACTCCTTCATCTTTATTTGGTGGTAGCCGGAATAAGCATCAAGGAAGGATAAGAGCTCGCACCCCGAGGTGGAGTCGACTATCTGATCGATACGTGGTAAGGGAAAAGGGACTTTCGGACATACTTTATTTAAACTAGTATAGTCTACACACATCCTCCATTTCCCACTCTTTTTCCTAACCAGTACAGGATTAGATAACCACTCAGGGTGGAACACCTCCTTGATGAATCCGGCCGCCAAAAGCTTGTTCACCTCCTCGCCGATGGCCCTGCGCTTCTCCTCGTCGAATCGGCGCGAGCCGCCGCTTCACCGGTGCGGACCCGGCCCGGATATCAAGGGAGTGCTCGGCGACATCCCTCGGAATGCCCGGCATGTCCGAGGGACTCCACGCCGAAGGTGTCGATGTTCGCGCGGAGAAAGTCGACGAGCACGGCTTCCTATTTAGGGTCGAGGGAGTCACAGATCTTCACCGTCTTGCCGGACGAGGTGGAGGGGTCGAGCGGGATCTCCCTTACCCCATCGGACGGCTCGAAGGTGCCGGCGTGGCGCTTGGAGTCAAGAGCCTCGGAGATGGCCATGGCCTCGGCATGCTCGATGGCCTCCACGTCGCAGTTGAACGCATGCTCGTAAGAGGAGCCAACGGTGATGACACCGTTGGGGCCCGGCATCTTGAGGAGGAGGTACGTGTAGTTCGGGACCGCCATGAACTTCGCGTACGCGGGACGTCCGAGTATGCCGTGGTAGGTTCCTCGGAAGTCAACCACGTCGATGGTGATGACCTCCTTGCGGTAGTTTGATGGCGTCCCGAAGACGACGGGAGATCGATCTGCCCAAGGGGCCAGGGCTCGCTTGCCCGCACGATCCCCCGAAGGGGAGAGTTGGAGGGTCGGAGGTGCGGGCGCTCCATCCCCAACAGTGAGGGTGTCGGAGTAGAGGATGTTGAGGCGCCGCCGCCATCCATCAGCACCTTAGTGAGTCGAGCGTTGCCGGCGACGGGATCCACCACGAGTGGGTATCTCCCCAGGTTTGGCACGTGGAGCGGGTGGTCGTCGAGGCCATAGGTGATGGCCTCGGCCAACTACGGCAGTATCGCAGGCGTGGCGGGGCGCACCGAGAATACTTCTCGGCGCTCGCGCTTGATTTGACGTGGAGAAAGGTTCACCGGGAGGCCTCCGATGATCATGAAGACATCGTGGATTTTCGGGAACCCGTCATCCTTGTCTTCGTCCTCCTTCTCCTTCTTCTTCTTGTCCTCGGGTGGGGGCAGCTTAGGTAGAATCGGCGAGGCCAAGTCACACTCCCCCATGGTGTGCTTGACGGGGAACTTGTGGAAGGGGCATGGCTTTTTGAGCATGTCGTCGAATGCCCGGGCCCCGGGGCCTCGGGGGTCTTGCGGTCGGCCGCGGCGATGAGATCATCCTCTCGAGTCTTCCTCCTTCTTGCCTTGCTTCCCCTCCGCTTGCCCCTCTTGTTTTTTTCTAGTTGCGAAGTTGTTTGTTCATTTTGGCTTCTTCATTCTTCCGCGGGGTTCGTCTCACCCGAGTATTTGGTGAGGTTGGCGGGCTTATGGAACCGAAAGGGGAATCGGCGCCGCGGATTTCCCGGCTGAAGGTACGAGGCCCTGGGGTCCAAGGCGTCCGCGGCCTCGTCATTGTCACGCCCGCCGCCCAAGGGCGGTAGCCGGTCGCGTTAGTCCGCGCTCTCGCCTCCCTCACGATGTTGCGCCGTCGCCGTCGTTAAGGTTGCCGCGTTGTCCCGGATGCGCTCGCGAGCCGGCCTTCGCGAGGGATCCCGGTGGGATGAGGCCTCGCGGGAGAAAGTCGACGAGCACGGCTTCCTATTTAGGTCGAGGAGTCACAGATCTTCACCGTCTTGCCGGACGAGGTGGAGGGTCGAGGGGATCTCCCTTACCCCATCGGGACGGCTCGAAGGTGCCGGCGTGGCGCTTGAGTCAAGAGCCTTGGAGATGGCCATGGCCTCGGCATGCTCGATGGCCTCCACGCCGCAGCTTGAACGCATGCTCGTAAGAGGAGCCAACGGTGATGACACCGTTGGGGCCCGCATCTTGAGGAGGAGGTACGTGTAGTTCGGGACCGCCATGAACTTTCGTCTGGCACGGCGTCCCCGAGTATGCCGTGGTAGGTTCCTCGAAGTCAACCACGTCGATGGTGATGACCTCCTTGCGGTAGTTTGATGGCGTCCCCGAAGACGACGGGGAGATCGATCTGCCGAGGGGCCGGGCTCGCTTGCCCGGCACGATCCCCCGAAGGGAGAGTTGAAGGGTCGGAGGTGCAGCGCTCCATCCCCAACAGGCCGAGGGTGTCGGAGTAGAGGGATGTTGAGGGCGCCGCCGCCATCCATCGGCACCTTAGTGAGTCGAACGTTGTTTACGACGGGATCCACCACGAGTGGGTATCTCCCCGGGTTTGGCACGTGGAGCGGGTGGTCGTCGAGGCCATAGGTGATGGCCTCGGCCGACTACTGGCAGTCTACTGGGCGTGGCGGGCGCACCGAGAATACTTCTCGGCGCTCGCGCTTGATTTGACGTGGAGAAAGGTTCACCGGGAGGCCTCCGATGATCATGAAGACATCGTGGATTTTCAGGAACCCGTCATCCTTGTCTTCGTCCTCCTTCTCCTTCTTCTTCTTGTCCTCGGGCGGGGGCAGCTTCTGGTAGAATCGGCAGGCCAAGTCACACTCCCCCATGGTGTGCTTGACGGGGAACTTGTGGAAGGGGCATGGCTTTTTGAGCATGTCGTCGAATGCCCCGGGCCCCGGGGGGCCTCGGGGGGTCTTGCGGTCGGCCGCAGCGATGAGATCATCCTCGGAGTCTTCCTCCTTCTTGCCTTGCTTCCCCTTCCGCTTGCCCCTCTTGTTTTTCTTCTCCGGTTGCGAGTTCTTTGTTCTGGCCGGCTTCTTCATTCTTCCAGGGGGTTCGCCTCACCCGAGTATTTGGTGAGGTTGGCGGGCTTGCGGAACCGAAAAATCGGGGAATCGTCGCCAAGCGGATTTCCCGGAAGGCACGAGGCCCCGGGGTCCGCGTCGTCGCGGTCCTCGTCGCCGCCGCGCTTTGCCGCCCCTGCCGCGGCGGTCGGCGTTCGTCCCAAGGCCGCCTCCCTCACGATGTTGCCGCGTCGCCGTCGTTAAGGTTGCCGCGGTTGTCTGGATGCGCTCGCGAGCCGGCCTTCGCGAGGGATCCTGGTGGACAGAGGCCTCGCGCGGAGAAAGTCGACGAGCACGGCTTCCTATTTAGGGTCGAGGGAGTCACAGATCTTCACCGTCTTGCCGGACGAGGTGGAGGGGTCGAGCGGGATCTCCCTTACCCCATCGGACGGCTCGAAGGTGCCGGCGTGGCGCTTGGAGTCAAGAGCCTTGGAGATGGCCATGGCCTCGGCATGCTCGATGGCCTCCACGTCGCGCTTGAACGCATGCTCGTAAGAGGAGCCAACGGTGATGACACCGTTGGGGGCCCGCATCTTGAGGAGGAGGGCGTGTAGTTCGGGACCGCCATGAACTTCCGTGACGCGGGACGTCCGGTATGCCGTGGTAGGTTCCTCGGAAGTCAACCACGTCGATGGTGATGACCTCCTTGCGGTAGTTTGATGGCGTCCCCGAAGACGACGGGGAGATCGATCTGCCTCGAGGGGCCGGGCTCGCTTGCCCTACACGATCCCCCGAAGGGAGAGAGTTGGAGGGCCGGAGGTGCGGGCGCTCCATCCCCAAAACAGCCGAGGGTGTCGGAGTAGAGGATGTTGAGGGCGCTGCCGCCATCCATCAGCACCTTAGTGAGTCGAACGTTGCCGACGACGGGATCCACCACGAGTGGGTATCTCCCTGGGTTTGGCACGTGGAGCGGGTGGTCGTCGAGGCCATAGGTGATGGCCTCGGCCGACTACTGGCAGTAACTGCGGCGTGGCGGGGCGCACCGAGAATACTTCTAAGCGCCAAGCGCTTGATTTGACGTGGAGAAAGGTTCACCGGGAGGCCTCCGATAATCATGAAGACATCGTGGATTTTCGGGAACCCGTCATCCTTGTCTTCGGCCTCCCTTCTCCTTCTTCTTCTTGTCCTCGGGCGGGGGCAGCACCGTAGAATCGGCCGGGCCAAGTCACACTCCCCCATGGTGTGCTTGACGGGGAACTTGTGGAAGGGGCATGGCTTTTTGAGCATGTCGTCGAATGCCCAGGGCCAGGGGGCCTCGGGGGTCTTATGGCCGGCCGCAGCGATGAGATCATCCCTGAGTCTTCCTCCTTCTTGCCTTGCTTCCCCCTCCGCTTGCCCCTCTTGTTTTTTCTTCTCGTTTGCGAGTTGTCGCTCACCGGCTTCTTCATTCTTCCGGGGGTTCGCCTCACCCGAGTATTTGGTGAGGTTGGCGGGCTTCATGGAACCGAAAGGGGAATCGTGCTTATGGGATTTCCCGGCTGAAAACACGAGGCCCCTTGGGTCCGCGTCGCCGCGGTCCTCGCTGCCGCCGCGCCGCCGCCCGCGCGGCCGGGCGCCGCGTTGCCCCCTCGCCTCCCTCACGATGTTGCGCGTCGCCGTCGTTAAGGTTGCCGCTGTTGTCCCGGATGCGCCGCGAGCCGGCCTTCGCGAGGGATCCTGGTGGAAGGGCCTCGCGGCCTCTCCCGGGGACGCCCGTGGGTTCTCATCCTCGAGCGCCCGGGCGCGAGGGACGAAGCCTTCGGCCTGTTGGATTTGCGACGTCTCGATGAAGCCTACGCAGCTGCCATGATGCGGCGCCCGGGTGGAGGGCTCCGGCATTGACGGAGTGTATGGGCCGTAGCCGCGACGCTTTTTTTCGCACGGAAGACTTCCGAGGATGCTCGCCCCCCTCGCCGTTGACGATCCCTCGCCGCGGGACGCCGCGGCGTGCACGTGGCTCGTTGGGCAGCACCAGCGCGTGGCCTTGCTCGGCGCGTCTATCTTCGCCGTAGCGAAGACGGTGGTGGGTCAAGCTTAGCCCCGAGGTCGCGGGACTGCCGACGGTAGGTCGATGCGGGCTCCCGAGTGTGACCCGTGGATCCTCCGCCCTTGGGGTAGTCGTGGCGGTGGGGTCCGCTCCCCTTGTGGTCGGGAGGCCCCGGGTCTGGCTGGGGTCACGACCACCGGGTGGTCCTAACTGTGTGTCTAGGGTTCGGTCCACTGATCCTCGTCGTCATTTGCGGCGGCCGTCGGCGCCGAGGTCCACGAACCTCCTCGTGAAGCACTTCAGCGCGTCGGGTCGTACATGTCGTCAGGGGTCGGAGTCGGGGAAAAACGAAGGGGAAGGCGTGCTCGGGATGAACCCTTCCAGGTTCCGTGTCCTCGAGGTAGCGCCCCGGATCGGGTGGGCGTGGCGTGCGCTGGTCGCTCCGCTCCGCTGCCGTCGGGTACTCCTCGGGCGTGGATGGATCCGTCGGGGATGTCCGCATTGGGCGCTACGTGGAGGCGCTGCTGGCGTTGATGCCTCCTCCGGGTTCCGTGGCGGTGGAGACCAACATTTGCGCGTGGCGGCGGCGTTGGCCAAGCCGAATGGTTGTCGAGATGGCGACGGCGGCTGAGTGTCCCCCGCGGGGACGTCGCCCAGGCCTGTGCCGCAGGTCCTCCTCCGGACCCGCTGGCGTCGCGGTGAGTCCGTCGTGTGTGGCGAGAGCGAGTGCCTCGGCGCCTCTGCTTGGGGCCGGTGATGGGTCCACCGGGGCCTCGTCGGAGGTCCCCGAGCTCCGGCCGGGAGGAGCTCCATGTCATAATGGACACCCCCATCGACACGAACTCAAGCTCACCGAACCGGGATCGGTCCCCTGCTCCAGCCGGGGTCGGAGAGAGTTGGGGCGAGAGGCCGCCCTAAAGTGTCGCCATGTCCGGCGGCCATCCTGAGGTTTGGGCGGGAAGAGAGGCGAACACGCACGCCCCCCTGTGCGCCACCCGCCGGTGCTGGAATTGGTGGCTCTAGCACCAACGAGTGAATTTGTGGTGCGTGTTCCCAACCCCGGATGGTGTGCAAGATGAACACAAGGATTTATACTTGGTTCGGGCAAGAGAAGGCCCTACGTCCAAAGGGGGGGAGGAGTTCTTGTATTATCCTACACCGAAGTGCTCGTAGGTAGGGTGTACAAGCGGTGAGAGGGACGGGGTCCCAAGTCTCGTGGTGATTGAGTGAAGTGCCAATATCGGGCTCTCGTGTGTGTTACTGCTGCCTTACGGGCCCCCTTCCCCCTTTTATAGCCGCAAGGGGTAAGGCGGGGCCTTTACAAGAGGTGATCGTGCTTTCGTGGCTAGGTCGTGAGCTTCCGTCCTCCTCATCCGAGGCTCCGGGCGTGGGGCGGTTTGTCGACCGGGGACGAGGGCAAAGGCGACGCCGCCTCCTTGCCCCCCCGTTGTCCGGAATGACGGACGTTCTCGCTGGAGTTGGTGAAGTGCGCGTCGGAGGGGCGGAGCCCTCAGCTTTGACCTGCACGGAGTCCCAGGCTCGGGGGCCTCGGGAGCCTGCCCGTACGCAGGAGGTGGGTGGAAACGACCGGGACGATCGCGGCCAGCGATGGTTGCCATCCCGTGCTCGGGGCTCACGGGGTGGACTGGCGGTTGGATCGGAATGGGCGTCCCGCCCACTCCCGCGAGGGTGACGTCAGGCGGGCCTTGGCGTGGTAGACGGCGTCCCTGAGTTCAGCGATGGGACCTGGCGGAGGGGTTAGGCAGTGCATAGTGCCCCCAATCGTAGGCGGGGCGTGGCCTCCATCGTGGAGACCGCGTAAGCATGATCGCCGGCGTGGGGGCGTGATCGGGGCAATGCCCATCCCCCGTCAAAGCATGGAGTGCTCCCGACACGGGCGGTGGTGGATATGCGCCAAATCGGTGGTACGGTCTCGACTGCAGGCGACGCGTCCGTCCGGCCCGAGGCCGTGGGGCTCGGGGGACGGAAGTCGGAGGCTCATCCGACCACTCGCCGTTGGGGGCTCGGGCGGGCGGAGAATGGAAACTTCGTCCGAGGCCCCGGCCCCGGGGGCTTCAAGGCGGGCGGAGAATTGGCTCTCCCGCCCCGAGCCTTTAGCGGGGTGAGCTTCCGGATGGGCAGAAGGAGGCACATTTGCTCGGTGTCTTTGAGGCCGCTCCTAGGTAGAGCGGTGGGAGGCCTACTTGGGCCAAAGTTTGCGTTGTTAAGCTTTCCTTAGGGGCCCTTATTTTGGTCCCCGACCGGCTATTATAAAAGATAAATAAAAATATCATTCAAATCTACGTGTAAACACTAATATATTTTATTAAAAAATAAATCAATAATCATAAAGTATGAATATATATATTAATATATGTTAAAGTTCTATAATTATGAAATTAAATAATCATATGCTATGTTCTACCAAGTAAATATATATACGTTAGGATGGATATTTTTTTTAATTTCTTATAAAGTATAAAAATATTTATTCACAAACCACATAGTAATAGCATGATATCAAAAATTCACCTTAAATTATATTAATACTACATGATAATTAATTTCATAGTTTGTTATTTAATTTCATATATTTTAAGTGAAACATTGTATCATTTCAGTATTAATAATATAATTGATATAATAAATTCGCCGAGGTGCAATGCTAGGATACAATCAGAGCTTTTTAACTTAAGTAATATCTAGAAAATTATACTACTAAAACCTAAAAAGTATTTTCAATTAAAAAATAACTTTTGAATTAAAGATGAAAAAAATACTAGAGTTTCTACTTAAATCAATTAAAACTCCAAAACTAACTATGATTAATGAAGTCACATGATGCAATTATGGTTTATATATGTTAATATTAGGTCTTCAACTAAACACATATCAAGCTAGAAAATAAAATAAATATTAGAATGTCACTAGATGTCCCTAATGGGGCCTCTACATTAATTCTCGCGAGATATGATAAGAAAACAAAAGATTGAACCTAAAAGTTCTTACAAAAATTTGAATCATTTGGTCATAAATTCCACATAACCTAATCACCGTTTGTAATTTCCTTAAAATCATTATTAATAATAATAGTTATTGGATCTATTCTAATTTTCAAATAATTACCTAGCTCTGCTATTGTGTAAATAAAATAACATAAAGTAAAATTTATATCTAATTGTTAATGTACTCTTATTATGATAGATAATCTACATACAATTTTTATCTTATTATTTAAAAAGATTAAATATCCTCACAAATCTACCTCTAAAAATTATTAACATCTTATATTAAAAAGTTGTTTAAATTATCATATAGCACAATACTAACAAATTATTTAAAACCATTTTAGTAATCATGATATATAAATTATATGGGTTATTACTTTTAGATATCTTTATTATAGTATAATCAGAATTGCAAATATAATTTCTTGACAAGAAATTCAGTTGTCTTGAAAATACAAAAGAGATCACTGCTGACTATGTTTCTCTAATCCTTTAAGGTTACTTTAATATTAAAGTTCTTTAGAGGCTAGCACTTCAAATGCACAGAGATCTCATTTCAAGCTCTATCACTTACCTTAAGTGACATGATGTAAGATTCAAATGATCACTTATGCTATTTAGTATTTAAGAACGTAATCTATGACCAAAAATCCTTATTTTAGAAAATGCAAAAAGAAGAGTTAATAAAAGATATATTAAGTAAAACAGTTTAACTTGAGGATAAAAAATATAGCAATCAATAAGGAAAAAAATTAGAAAATCAAAATTTAGATTCTTAACTTTACGAGATATTAATGCGGCAAGGATTGCTATAGTTAATTGCAAGATTTCAAACTAATGTAGAGTAAAAAATACAAATGGATGAAAAACATATAAATCAATGCCTTGCAAAAAAAAGTAACTAATAAAAATGTGATAATTGGTATAGACTATAAAGTATCTATTACACCTATTTTGTAGAAAATAAACACACAGAAAAATTGTACAATTTAGTATAAATAATTCGTTCTTGCCGGATGTGTTAAACGGTATATCTCCTAAAATTTTAGCCGATGCGAGAGCACGGGTTGATGGACTAGTTTATATGCAAATTGTTGGTAACAAAATAATCTATTCACTAATTTGTATGTAAATGACTATTTTGGAAATAAAGAATAAATTATAAGTTTTTCATCCATTAAAGTGATTGGTTCAAAGACCAAGAAACATATTTAATTTTCTCTCTATGACTATATCGATGTACTTGAGTGTAGAGAGACACGCCTTATATCATGGGACATGAATAAAAAGTAGTTACGCCTTATATCTTGGGACCGAGGGAGTATAAAATTAGTATCATTAGATTAGTTATAGAATAAAATTAATTTTTTAGAGACCAAAATGCTAATATAAAATTAGTATCATTAGATTAGTTATAGAATAAAATTAATTTTTTAGAGACCAAAATGCTAATATAAAATTAGTATCATTAGATTAGTTATAGAATAAAATTATTTTTTTAGAGACCAAAATGCTAATACGTTTTACTATAGAGTTGGTCAAACATGAGCTAGCTTGACCAGCATTATTCCCGTAATTGCATTCTTTTGGGACAGAGATAGTAATAATCAAGGCGAAACTTGCATGTACGTGTGCATGCATGCAGGCATGCGCGACATGCTACAGATGTATACTAGCTGGCATGTGGCTCATGAGGCATTAGATTTAGCATGCAGACGTACTGTGGCCCAAATACCAGCTGCACAATCTGTACTACGTCCCGGTAGGGATGGTCCTCACCTAATTTTTTCCACTGAAAAAAAATGATGAGTAATCCTCACGGCAACACAGCCGATGTATGGCTGACGTGTAGGATGGAGGGACTAAAGTCTAGTAGATGTTACAATTGAAATGTCGAAGAGAGTGTTTGGATACTAATAAAAAAATTAATTACAGATTCCATCAGTACCCTACGAGACAAAGTAATTAAGTATAATTAATCTATCATTAGTACATATTTACTGTAGCAAAAATTGTCAAATCATAGACTAATTAGGCTTAAAAAATTTATCTCGCAAAATATTCGCAAACTTTGCAATTACTTATTTTTTAGACTATATTTAATACTCTATGCATGTGTCCAAATTAAACATTTAATGGGATAGAGACTAAACTTTAGGAGGTGATCCTCACCTATTTTTTCCTCAAATTTGGCCCAAACGCTAGGACGACAACTCGACAAGCAAACAAAGACCACGTCTACAGAACCATGCATGCAAGTCAACTGCAGGTCATCAGGATGTGGATGAGACTTGCATGCATACGTAGTACTCTCTCCATCGCTAAATACGTGTCGCTGTGAAATGTGTACCACAAGTTTAACTTGATGTGTAGTAAAAACATGTAATATTTATATCTCTAAATAATTTTGTTAAAAAACTAGATCCAAAGATTTTTTCAATGATACTAATTATGATACTAATAGATGATATTTATTATTTATTAAAATTACCAGTATTTATTTATCGGGAAGTAAAGCGACACTTATTTAGGGACGGAGGGAGTACTCGTTCGCAGCCAGAGAGAGATCCTTCGGCAGCCTAGCTGCTACTTGGCGCCAATCGTCACGCACAACGACGCGGCCGAGGAAGCTAGCTGTCCTGCCGAGGAGGATGCTTTCAGCTCCGGAGGCATCCTCGGTCCGCGCGCAGAGAGGATGCGCGGCTATGTAAAAAGAGCCTTTTTCTCTCATGTCATGCCATTAAAAAAGATGGTAATCTTACTCAAGACACTCAAAAGTTCGATCTACCAGCAGTGTCCAAGGCCGGAGAATTTTTCTCTCTCGCGCCATTTCGTCTCTTTGCAGCGCTAACGGTGTGAAACGTGGGTATAAAAAGACTTAAATGCCCATAGTGTCACACGGCGAAGTAAAAAAATTATCTCTTGTGCCACTCGCAGACCAAACGGAAACGGCCATGTCGTCCAGCAAGCAGCTGCATGCTCCTCGTCTCGTTTCTTATCTAGTGTTTGTTCCCTTGTTTCTTTTTCCATCCCGTACTGCGCCTTTGTTCGCTTCCTCCTCCCTCGTCCGTTCCTCGTCTCTGCACGCAGCCACCCTTCGCCAGGAACGCGCTGTGCCGGGAGCTGCTGCAGTCCATGGCCGCCACGCTCGCCGACGCGGCCGAGCTCGCGGCGCGCTGCCGGGAGCCGCCTGCGGACGGGAAGCTCAGGACGCAGAGCGCCATCGACGCGCTCTCCGGGAGGCTCGACCTCGGACTCCGGGACTGCGCGCTGCTCGTCAAGACCGGCGTGCTGTCCGACGCCGCCAGCCCGTCCCCGTCCCAGCCGGCGTCGGAAGCAGTGGCAGCGGCAACGGCGGCCCCATCCGCGGACGTCCGGGAGCTGCTCGCGAGGCTGCAGATCGGGCACGCCGAGGCCAAGAGCCACTACTACTACAGATTTGGCCTTCATCGTTGGCGGCCTATCGGTGACGGTTATCAACCCACCGCCAATGATGATCTTCACACTGGCGGTTCAAAATTTCAAGATCGACAATAATTGGAAGGAGGCCATGAACCGCCAGGTGAAGAAAGGTTTCGATGGCGGTTAGAGTCTGAAACCGCCATCGAATCGATGGCGGTTCTAAACTCAAACCGCCATCGATATAGAAGTCATCGATGACGGTTCTAAACTCAAACCGCCATCGAAGAATCGGTGGCGGTTCTAAACTCAAACCGCCACTAATATAGGGTCATCGATGGCGGTTCCAAACTCAAACCGCCATCGATATAGGGTCATCAGTGGCGGTTCTAGCCACAAACCGCCACTGATGTGATCCGCAAGATGCCGAACATTAAAAATGAAGCACTAAAATTTAATTTTTGAAAACAACCTCGGATGGAAAGATGACCAAAATGAAAGATGTAGATCTCTAAAAGTTACAAAACTTTATAGTTCACAACTTTTTGATTTGAAATCATCTTGCCAAAGAAAATTACGTTTGACTTTCTTATATTTGAAATTTGACTTTTTCAAATGACCTCGGATAGAGAAATGATCAACATGAAAGTTGTAGATCTCGAAAGTTTATAAAACTTTGTAGTTGACAATATTTTCATTTGAATTCATTTAGAGCCTCAAATACTCAAATTTTACTTGGTTTGGTATAATATGAGGAGGTCCGAAACGAGTTATAATCACATGTGATAGTGTGGTGCAGTGGTAGAGGAGGGTATCTTGTGAGTGGGGGGTCGTGGGTTCGAATCCGGCTGGCCGTGTAGTGTGCGATTTATGCGAAAAAATATGTGACAACTCCAGTAGGTGAATGGTTGTTTAGTGGGGGCCCTCCCCGAGTGGAAAAAAAATTTTGCTATATTTTTTTGCTATTTTTTGAATCTAGAATTATGATTTTTGAATCTAGCATCGGTGGCGGTTCAAACTCAAACCGCCAGGTGAAAGTTTTGGATCACCGGGCGGTTTATAAGAACCGCCACTGATGGGCGACCCCCTTCACTGGCGCTTTGGTTGTGGCGGTTCAAAATCCGCCCGGTGAAGGGGGGTTTTGAACCGCCACCGATGTGCAAATCTGTAGTAGTGAGCCGGGCCATGGGCGGGCTGCTGGACGTCTTGCACAGTCCGCCGCCGCGCCCGGCGGCGCGACTGCGCCAGCGCCCCACCACCCGCCGCGCCCGCCCGCAAAGCTGCACGCCCGCGCCGCCGCGCGCCCCACTACGCAGAGGGAGATGGGAGTGGGAGAAAGACGGCCGCCGCAGCCGCGTCGCGCCGCCCAGCGCCTCCGTCGCGCCCGCCCGCGCCGCCGCCCGCCTGTCCAGGTCCGCCGCGCGCATTGTCAGCCTTGCCCGGTGCCGAGCGCCGCCCGCGCCTGGTCAGGCGTGCGCGTCCGCCCTCGGCCGCCACAGCCGCACGCCGCTGCCCGCTCGCGAAGCTCCCCGCGAGGTCTCGCGGCTACGAGGTGGTCGGCCCTGTGCAAGTTGGAGACACCGTCCCGGATAAGGGAGAGAGGATAAGGATAAGGGGAGGGTATTTTGGACATTTTAACTGTCCGGTCCCACTCGTCAGGACTCCTAAACGGCAGAAAACGAACTGAAGGTGTACGGAATGGCGCGGGAGAGAAAAATTCTCCGACCTTGGACACTGCTGGTAAATCGAACTTTTAAGTGCCTTGAGTGAGATTACCATTTTTTTTAATGGCATGAGAGAAAAAGGCTCATGTAAAAATGATTCTGTCGCTGAGGATGCCCAATATAATCAGGAGCCCGCGGCTGCGTCGTCACCTCGGCACACCACAGGACGTCGTCCCCGCCAACCTCTGAGAGCATACAATGGCTCCAGCTGTTGATCCCGGAGGCTACCTAGCAAACGACAGGATGTCGCCCGTCCCTGCCAACTTTTGACAGCATACGACAATGGCTCTGGCTGTTGATTCCTGCTACTCGGCACACGACAGGATGTTGTCCCAGCCGCCAACTTCTAAGAGCATGCATACAATGGTCCTGGCCGTTGCTTGATGCCTACTACTCGGCACACAACATGTTGTTCACTCCGTCGGGCTTGTAGCCACACCCTATCTACTTCCATCTAAGAGACCGGTAGGCTATTGTGCCACCACACATCTCTGCGACGAATGTCAGTGTTGCACCCTGACATGCATATAGCCATTGAGCTAATTCCTGTCAACCCGGACTGACTCATCCTTTGCGGCAACCGTGCCTCTAGAAACGCGGTACGTCCGCTACACTAGTGCTTAATAATGGACTCAGGATTGGCTCATCCTATGCGGCCACCTTTGCCACACATCTCTGTGACGAATACCAGTGTTGCACCCTGACATAAATATAGCCATTGAGCTAATTCCTGTCAACCCGGACTGACTCGTCCCTCGCGGCAACCGTGCCTCTAGAAACGCGGTACGTACGTCCGCTACACTAGTGCTTAATAATGGACTCAGGATTAGCTCATCCTATGCGGCCACCTCTGCCACACATCTCTGTGACGAATACCAGTGTTGCACCCTGACATAAATATAGCCATTGAGCTAATTCCTGTCAACCCGGACTGACTCGTCCTTCGCGGCAACCGTGCCTCTAGAAACGCGGTACGTCCGCTACACTAGTGCTTAATAATGCACTCGGGATTGGCTCATCCTATGCGGCAACTGATGATTTTTTTACCGAGCCACCTTTGCCGAGTGCGGCACTCGGCCTAAATCCCGTTGTGTTTGAGACGCGGTCGACTACGTCCTTTACCTTAGTGCTTCAAACGACGTACTACAGCCAACTTGTGATGGGCCAGGGTTCGAAATCCCGTGGCAACGAGCGACTCCGGTCCGCCCTCGCTTTCATCCAAAAAGCTTGCATTGGCTTCTCATCTGGAGTAGTCTCAGGTCATTTTGTACCGGCCGGCAGGGCGTTGCATGAACTCGAGTCAGATAAACAGCCTTGAAGACGCTACCGCGTGCAGTACAGAGTCCAACTTCTACGAGTTCAACATCATCTCTACCTAATAATAAAAAGGCAAAATTTCAGCCTATTTTTTTTGTCCATCAAATTTTTGATCCATCTATTCTTTTTATCAACCACTTCCTCTAGCTACGGGATAATAGAAAGTTCCTTCTGTCCGGACTTATATATAATCCGTAGCTTGGACATAGATCCGTAAGATAACTTGGATAGTTGGAGTTCTAATAAAATAGATTGCTCCAATCTTGAATAAGTTGAATAGGAGTAGAAATCCTAATCCAGATATAAATAGAGAAAATAATAAAAGTAGAAATAGATAAATCTAACCTTTGGTACGTCTATAAAGTTGCACTTTTTTTTGGCAAGGAAGGGAGCACGTGACGTCTTCTATGTTCCAGAAAAATAGTAGGTTTTCTATGTTCTGGATGGAAAAATAGTATTAGTATTCAATATAAAAAAGGCTCTTAAGAGTCAAGATGTCATATCTCTTCTCTTCTGTTCTACAATACATACAGACATCGTCTCTCATCGCTTGGCTCCGGGAGACCGAAGTGTCGTATGTGCGTCGCCCGAGAGTCTTGCCCCGCTTTATGGAATCCGCATCCACATCGCACGACTCCGCTGATCCGTTCTAGCACATATGGACTCTCATTTAATCTCAATTATTACGTGTTCGTGCAAGGAGAAGTTGGCGGCGACGATAAGAACATTGCCGCCCCGACGGCCGGCGCGGTCAGCAAGCACAGGGCCTTGACGCTGCCGCCTCTTCTTCTGTCGAGGCGGCAGAGAAACCGCGGCCACGGCACGATGTGGATGAGGCTAGCACGGTGCCCGTGTCCCGGAGTCCTGCCGCTCACCGGACACGCCGACGTCGCGCAACAAGAAGGCAAAGGCCGATGTGTTCGTGTCGCTGCTGGAGCATGAGCGCGATGCAGCGGCAGATCATGGTCATAGGTACATGAAGAGCATGCAACACTTCAACAAGTCAGCTGGCTAAGATGCAGATGTACATGAAGAACATGCAGCAGTTCAGCAAGTCGCTGGCCAAGATGCAGCTGCTGATCGAGCTTGGCCACGATGATGGCGGCCGCAGCGCCCGGCGGCGTCCAGAAGGAAGAGACGCCCGACAACAAGCAATTTCAGATTTTAGATTTGAGACGGTCAGTATAGACAACCATATTGAGTTTGGTCACAAATATTAGACGATTACACATAACAGTAACCTTAAGATTCAACATGACCGTCCTTCTCTAAGATTAAACATAATTACCCCAAAATTACACGATTGCATATTTATGTTATCATGACTTTTTATAAACAAAAAAGTCTCAAATATCTAGGTAAACCTGGCACGAAAAAGAGGCATGTGATCCCTTTCCCTATGTTGAAATTTGAGTTATCAAGGTATCTTTTCCCCTACAAACGGCCATAATTTTATCCTAAATAATAAAGAGACAAATTTTTTTATTTTTTTATCTGGCCTTCCCTAACTAACTGTGTGAATGTAGAGACTATCTCTTTTTATATGTCTATAGTTATGCATATGAATGACTTCTTGAGATGGCCTGAATAGTTATGCATCGTGCTACAACTCTACGTCTCCAAAATCTCTACTAATAAAAGAATTTCATTCAGTTTTCGACACGTTCATTGATGTAGGATAATTTTCTTTGTCAAACTATTATTTTCAGGTGTCCAAGATGGCCTTTTCTTTCATTGTTTCGCGTGTCCCTTTGGGTTTGTTCTGGCGTTCCTTCCATTCCCTCTTTTTTTATGCTTGAGTTTTGTTTTGAGTGCCCCTTCTTTTTTTTCCTTTTTTCTGTGTTTTTTTCTTTTTCATTACTTTTTCTGTTTTTTTGGAGAAGTATCTTCAGTCCGTTTCTTCCATCGAATTTTTTTCTTTTTCTTTTTTTATTGTATCCCTGTTTCCAAATGACCAACATACTGAAATTCTTAATTCTTTCTGAATTGGGATAGATTACGTGTTTCTTAGACAAACCTCTGAGCCACAAGTTTTTAGGTCACTATACATAGTAAGTTGTAGGTTCGGTTGCAACGCACATATACGATTAATATAAATATAGTTACCACTCTTTTGAACCTTGACTTTTCTCTAATAAAAAATATCAGGTATAGATACTTTTATGTATTCTTAAAGGAAATCATGAAACTTTGTATTTAACTCTACCAACACATGAATAGTGTGGAAAGTAAAGTTAGGTTATATTCGCAAGTAAATATTTATATTTCCTTACGGTGAGAGAAAAATCTATCAAAATTCTATTTTAATTTGATATGGATTTAATAAAGCATTGTGATATTATTGCCAACACTAATTTATATTATGGTTTCCATGGACATCATAAAATAAATTATAAAAATAAAAAAATGTTAATACACATATTTTTCTGATACATTTTTGTCTCCCGTTGCAAATGAACGGGCATATTTGCTAGTATCGAATAAGAGCCACCGCTACGCGCTTGCCGGTCGACCAGAAGCGACGTTCAACGCTAGTCAAAATAAAACAGCATGCAAGATTAAATACTACGACGAAAATCTTTCATTTGTGTTACGTCATCAGCAAGCTAATTGCAAGTATGAGCAGGCGCATGCTTATGCATGCATCCGTCATTTGACAAGCAAACAAGCCGAAAGAGTAGACGAGGCGCCACGCAAGTTAATCAAATCAAGATATTGAAGGAGCTTGCAAGTATGTGTTGATCCATGCAATCAAGATATGAGGTCAATAAGAATAAAGTTTGAAAAAATCAAGTATGTGTTGATCCATGCAAGTTAATCAAATCAAGATATTGGACTCTTTATGCACCACCAATCAAGAT
This sequence comes from Chrysopogon serrulatus, assembly GCA_015844335.1. NCBI lineage: Eukaryota > Viridiplantae > Streptophyta > Magnoliopsida > Poales > Poaceae > Chrysopogon > Chrysopogon serrulatus. The sequence goes on along the minus strand of JADLZL010000018.1, from coordinate 1,869 downwards.
TTTAGACCTAAAAATACATTTTCAAACCTTAATGACCAAATTGACATACCCTTCCAAGTTAATGGACTAACCATGCATTTTATTCTTTTTTATAAAAATACAAAAAAGACAATTAATAAAAGATTGGATATGCACAAGAGTATTTGCAACCGTCAATAAGAATAAAGTTCGAAAAAACAAAATTTAGACTCGTGACTTCTCATAAAATAAATATAGAGAAAAACAATATAATCTAATATAAATATGTCGATGATATGAGGTTGGCAGCCGAGTATACCCATGGTAGTAAATTAATCGGTGGAGGTACGCGAGAGAAAGAATTAGATGGTGACGCAAGGCAATCGCATGGATTTATCCAGGTTCCAGCCACTTCTTATATACTCTAAAGGGACAGGATTATAAGTAAAGTATCCGAGTTGGTACTAATCTGGATTACAACATCTATAAGAGCTCATGGGCCAAACCCCCCTGACGGTGCGGCCCATGTATCATCTTGAGGATACCTAGGGTCACACCCCGATAAAATAATTTTCTATTAGTCAGATGTATTAAACAGTAACTATTATTTATATCTCTTAAAATTCTAGCCGAGAACGGTTGATGGACTAGTTTATAGGAATTGATGGTCAAATTATATGAATTTTTGGTTCAGGACCTAGAACTGCAACATTTGGTAAATGGAAGGAATTTGAATATCTTTTATGCAATGACCATCATCAATTACATGTAAAACTTTTTTATAGATGCATATGTGTCGCACGTGCATATCGGCTACTACTTATAAAATAGAGACCCAAGACGAAGACCTCACAAAAGGAAATTATATATGTTAATGTGTGATTTTTTACACTTTTTCTAATGGTCAGATACTTGAGTTCTAGCTTCTCTTTTGGCGATACCATATCCACTGCTGCCTTGATTTCTCCCCGATCAAGCTAAATCTCAGCCTTACATGGTTATGAGCCAACCAGTGAAAAGCGTTGCTTGAAAAAAAAATACTATATTTGAGGCATCTAAAATATAGCAAGTTCCATTTTTAAGAATCAGGAGTTGTTACCCCTATTAGTCATATTAATAAGAGTAATAAAAGTTTTCGAGTCCAAAGCAATGCAAGGTCAATCAAAGACAAAAAAAAGAATGTCTATATGTCTATTGATACATATTAGTACCTGGCAAAAGATAGAGAGAACATTTTCAAAAGGTACTACCCCCTGTAGGTTGCAGTAGCCAACTACTACACCATCACACAGTCCACAGGACAGCAATCGAAGCAATTCGCTTGTCTACGTAGTCATCACCTTGATGATCCGTGTCCTGCAGCTGTTAAAATATCTCCATCCCGGGTGCCCGGATCTGACTTTGTCGGCATTGTCTCCGGTGACGGAATGGTTATTAGGAACTAAAATCCAAGGACCTTTATTTCGTAGGGGGCCCTTGATCGCGAACTCTGACCGCATAATTTACGGATGATCATTGAAAGGAAACAGCATGGAATCTGAATTATTTGATTGGAGAGACTATATATATACACACACAAAGGAGACACTACTACAGGGAAGGTCTTTGGTCACTTGCCCAAAATGAGCAATAGCTCCCTAAAAAAATGCGCCTGAGACTAAAAAGGCCTTTAGTCGGTTGGTAACACCAACCCGACTAAAAGTCCCCACACCCAACGGCTATGGTGTTAGACATTTGGGGGGGGGACTTTTAGTCCCGTTGGTGTTACTCCCCAACTAAAAGGCCTCTTTAGTCGGTTGGTGTTCATAACCGGGACTAAAGGTTTTGTCCCGGCTCATGACACCAAAGGGACTAAAGATAGGCCCTTAGTCCCAGGTTGGTGTTAGGGACTGGGATTAAATCTTTCCTCCA